>VDFB02285944.1:0-27970 GCA_007258455.2 Sequoia sempervirens
TACTTCACAAAATAGATAGAAGCAATCCCCACTAAAAAGGCCACCAACAAAGTTGTGACTGATTTTCTAATGAACAACATTATCACCAAATTTGGAGTACTAGTTAGGTTGATATTAGAAAATTCCATGTGCTTCAGGTCTGAGGAGTTCACAAATTTTTGCCAACAGTATGGAATCACTATCTCATACTCATCTCCTTATCATCCTCAAGGAAATGGTCAAGCAGAATCAAACAACAAAAGTTTGATGAAGATTGTTAAGAGGATGATTGAAAAGAACAAGAAAGCATGGGATTCAAAGCTTGGGCTAGAATTGTGGGTTGATAGGATAACTATTACAAAAGCTATTGGAATGTCTCCTTTTGAACTAGTGTATGGTTTAGAAGCATGAATTCCTATTAGCAATTTATTGCCTATATATAAATTCATTCAAGAAAATGATAATGATGTATGATGATATGGTGAACAGGATGAATACACTTATTCAATTGGATGAAGAGAGGTTTTCACACCAAAAGAACATTAAAATGTAGTAGCAATTTAAGTACTTATTTGATAAAAAAGTAGTAGCAAGAAATTTTGAGCCGAATGATATGGTACTCTTATGGAATTCAAGGTCCCAGAATAAAGGAAAACATGGAAAATTTGATACTTTGTGGTTGGGACCTTATTTATGCTAGGGTTTGCTAATATGTTGCTTTTCCATACCAAAAACCCCTAGTCTTGTATTTAACTTTAGTTCTGATTTGTTATTGACCTCTTCGACGAGTTTCTAAGCAGCACAATTTTAATTATCAGCATATAGCTAAAATACGCGAGTCATCCTTGATAAGATAGGAGGACACGTGTCACCGTGTCACCTTCTAGTCTCAACATACTATTTCTTTGTAGCACATCATGTATTCAGTGTATAGCCAAAGTGCACTAGGCGGTAGCAAATGGGAATAAGACGTGTGTCGGCCTCTTATTCAAGCATAATTTTATGTTCTCAGCGCATAAACAAAATGCACTGAGCATAATTTTACAATGTACTCAATGGTAACAAACTAAGGTAAAGACACGTGTCAAGCTCTAATTGCGGTGCACATCTTCTATGTAGCATAATTTCTAGTATTCAAATGCATAGATAAAATGCGTTGAGTGGTGACCAAAGAAAGGCGGACACGTGTCAATTCTTGGTTTTAGTGAAAGGTTCTTTCACACTAAAATTTCACAAAAGGAATTTCAATTCAATTATGTGGTGAAATATGGGTTTGCACTGATCGTTCATCTTGTCTTAAAGTGTTTCGATCAACGGCTGAAATCATATAAGAATGGCTACTTGTCGATGATCAGTTTCATCTGTGCAAGCTTTATTTCAGTAATTAATGATCATCTTCTACTATTTTGAAATGATAAAACAAGGATTTTTTTTTATCATCATAATTAAAGGTTCTCTTCATAATTGAAAGAAGATATAGGGGAGGGGCCCATAGTGGAGCACCTTAACTTCACGTTTGTCAAAATCTTATGTGAAAATTTCAAATCACTTTCAATTTTGTACAACTGTTTATTTGACAACTCACATGCTTTTATATTTCGTTTTAGGGCCACATCATCAAATATGATGCCACATCAGCATGCTTTTTGTTGAGGTATCCAAAAAGGCCCAAAAAAAATGTGAGACCAATAGTGGTGCACTAAGTCATGTTTGATTGGCGCGCTAATGTGGCATCACATGATTTGTCAGTTTATGTACTTTATGGATAAAAAGTGTTTTGCAATTGGGTATTAAGGCACTCCACAATGGAGCCCACTAAGAACTACTTCTATCCCCACTATTGGACCTCACTCCACTATGGGCCCCTCTCCCCTACACTCCTAGAGAAGAATTATGCAGATAGAGCTAGGGTTTTTAAGCTTTTCACGGGTAAGTTCTTTGGCTAATTGTATTCTCAAAATCATCTATGAATTATAAAAAGGGTTATAAAGAGAAGCTTTTTTAGGTTGTTTACTTTAAATTTCAAAAGGAGTTGAAACCCTAGATAATTAAGATATTGTTTAAAAGAAAAACCCTAAGATATAAAAAACTAGAAAACCCTAAAATGATTGAATCAAGTATGAAATCAAGGGGCACCAAGAGATTCATGGAGGATGATATAATGAAAAAGTTACCCAAGCCCACAAAGATAGCCAAGCATGCTCAAGGAATAGGGATTTTCGCTGATAGGTTGATTGACCAAGCGCCATAGATCAAGGATACAATTATCTCTCAGCATGATTAGACCCTTTTTGAATATGGGTACAAGAGAAGTAAGTTTGATAGGTGAATTTAAAACTTACGAACACAAGATTTGGGAAAATTGATTGTTCCCAATGTTTTCATTAATGTGTACTTAATTAGAGCCTTAGCCCAGAGCTATGATGTGGAAAAAAAGTGATTAAAAGTCAGAAGGGAGCCCTATTGCTTGATATTTCAAGACAAACTATTGTGGAATCATTTGATTTAAGTGCCTCAACTAGTATGGGCATTGATTTTGGAACTCTAAGAAGAGAGTGGGATAAGGATAAGAATAGTTTCAGAGTTTTGTGGCTCTCACAACATTGGAGGAGAGGTCCTAACATAAAGCTGATGAGATTTGCTAAGAATTTGAAGATTATTTTTTCAACACCTACTTGCATTGTGTCAAGTACTCGGAGAGGATTATAAAATCCAAATGCCTATCCATATGATGATGCTAGTTTTTGATATTCAACACAGAGATGTCAACAAAAGTTTTGATTAACCTCTTATATTGCGGAGGAAATTCACAAGAAGTTGAGAGATCTGAAAGATCCAAAGGTTGGGCTCTATTTCAAATGGTACTCTTTGTTGTTCCATATGATTCTATATAATGGAATGAAGATCTAGACTAGGCTTCTAAATTTGAGAATTCAAGATGAGGAAGGAAACAAGATGCCAATCCATATGCCATCATACCTTTGGGATTCTAATTATCCCTTTGCAAACTATCTTTTCTTTGACAACATTGTTGTACAAGATATTTTGAATAACCTTGGCCACTGACCTAAAGAAAGAATATTTGATAAGGTTATTAAATTCCTCAAGCCCTTGCAATTTGATCCTGAGAAGGAAATTGATCACAACTAGGGAGATTGGTACCTACATGTAAATTGCACAGTTTTCAAGATTTATGGTACCCTAGTTCAACCACATTATCTACCAAGACTTTTATCAGACAAATTAGCATTCATGGAGATAATGTGGAAACTGAATGAATCTAATAAGTTTCACTCCATATTAATAAATATGGGGTCACTCATTCTTATTGGGATGCAATTCTCCCACTTCATAGTTAGTACAAAGAAAGGGTTAGATTTTTTGCCCACTATGCTTCAAAGCTACAAAATGAATGTGGATCCTGCAAGGAAATGATCCAGAGGGATACATCAACCAAAAGAGGCTGGCACAAGGTAGATCACAATATTACCATCAATTCCATGCCTCAGATGATGTAATCAGGAATCTCAAGATAGATGAAGAGGTGAAGGAGAGAAAACAACAATGGACATTCATGGTCAAATTAAAAGAGAAGAGAATAATAAATAATCCTTCTTATAAGAACCCCTTTGCTGACATAACAAATCCTATTGAAAGGATGGAGAGAATTTTCATTTTCTTCAAATATGGTTCATACTTCAAGAAGAAGCCTATTGAACAAAGGCCTAGAGAAGTGGAAATTGAGCAACCTACTCAAGAAGAGGCACTACCAGCTCAGTCTTTAATGCACCCTGCAACTAGCCATTAGGTACCAGTTGGTGTTCAACCACTAGTGGATTATTTAATAAATCTTGAGGAGATGGGAGAGAGTAGGTAAGAAGAAGAGGATGTTGTTGAAAATATGTCTGATGATGAAGAGGTAGACCAATACTTTCCACCTCCCCGAGTTGATCAAGAAAATGAGAAAGCGTTTGACAATAGACTTGTGGTGGATTTGTATGATGAAGATCTTATTGTTGATGATGTTAGGGTCCTGACTTGTACTCAATTCTTGGATGATGATAGTTTCATAACTTCCAAGGAGTTTAAAGACTTCATCATCAAGATCAAACATGATGAATTTAATGAAAAAAATGAATAGAGAAAAATAAGGAGTTGATCCTTTGCAATATGAGGAAGTTACCAAGAAATGGACTTGGATGCCTCAAGGATCACTCCTAAAGAAGGCAAGAGAATTGTGAAATAAAGTAGGGTTCTCTTATTTCCAGAATGGGACCTTGCCTCAACAATTGACCTAGATACAATAAGGCACCAAGATGAAGATTCTTTCATATTAGATGAACAAGCTGAGTAGGCTTATTTTGGATCAAGCTTCAAACCCTCATTGGAGACCCTTACTGCTTGGGAAATGGCCTCAACTTCTAATAATCCTAGAGTTGTAGAGTTAGTCTAGGAGATATATGGAAATGTAATCATACAAATAATATCAAATACTTCATCTCCTTAGGCCGCATACTTAGTGGTGCATACTGCCATGTTCAGTGCAACAACTACAAAGAGGCAATATGTTGAAAATGATAAGCTACGTGCAATGCATGTAAAGTTATAAAATGAATACAATAAAGTGGTAGCTCAGTTACCACAACCACAAGTTGCTACTCCTTTCCCTCTGCCACCACATCTACAAGTTTTTCAGTGTAATACAAAGATACTCTCTCTCTCTTATAATAAAATACTTGAAGGAGCAATTGAAGTAGAGCCAGGAGAATGAAAGATTGGCTGAGGAGGAAACCAATAATATAGCTATAGACATTATTGATGATCTTTTAGGCCATAGAATTTCTTGTGTGCTCCATAAAATTGAAGGTGCATAGATTGCATATAATGGATTCCAAAAGTTATATTCTAAGCATATGCAATTACAAAACAACTTCCAGGATATTTTAAATAAATGGATTCTCAAGGCCTCCTCAATTAAATAAATCCCCAAAATGAAATCTTTTGACAATAGTGCTCCTAAGAATTTCATGTAGATCAGTGAGCATATTAATTTACTAGAAGTGTCTTCCTTTCAAGAAAAAATAGATATGTAATTCAAATCCAAATTGAAAATATTTGATGCTATGGAGTAGGGAAAATTCCTAAGATCATGGATAATTCAGGAGCGATCAAATCTTTGGATGTGTGGAAAGAAAAATTTGTTGGCATTATCCCCTCTTTGTCATTATGTATTCATAAAGATGGCAAGCCCGATTTAGCACTCCTGTATACATCAATTGATGATTTATTCAATTTGGAGGACTTCTAATATGGACACTTTTACAAAAGAGACTGGGGCGATAAAAGATGCAAGATATAATGCCCATAATAATAAGATCCAAAAACTATTGAGTTTTCAATGGCCTTTTGAGGAGGAATATATCTCATGGTTGGAGAAATATACTAAATAAGTATCTCCTCTATATATTTTTGTCTTTTTGCAAAGGTAGAACTCTTTTTTGTCTTTTTTTAGCCTAATCAACATCTTCATGGAGTTTTTTTGAAGGATTGGGGTGATCCCACAAAGCTGGTTTATAATTTCTGAGAAATTATTATTTTTGATGAAATCACATATTTTTAGAAAATATAATGATTTAATTATATTGAGCCTTAAAAATTTCCATTTAAAGCATTCCAATTAAAGAGGGTTTGATCAAACTACCTTAGATCAAACCCCCTTGGATAGAACCCCGCTAGTTTTAAACCATACCTATAACAAAGTCTCTTTTACACCTATCAAAATGCTGATAAAAAACAGCTTTTGATTTACCTTTTGGGGGATCGAATGAATTCATTTAAAATTTATTTTTTGTATGTAGTCTTATTATAAGCTTCCCAAAAAGTGTAATTTTAAATAAATTTAATTTAATTATTATATTTATGTTTTATTTCTTGTGAATGTAGGTTTTTCACTGAAAATCAAGCTCTTTGTTCTACACATGTGGAAAAATAGAAGATTATCAATTTTTTTTTTGAAAAATATGAGTGCACCAGATATTGAAGTCCTTGATCCAACAATAAATAAATAAATTTTGATACATACAAAAAAATTTGTGTTATATAGTCTACCTATGTCTGAATTGTAATTGGTTTGAATTCGAAACTTCATTAAGGAAAAAATATTCAATAAAATATTAAATGAAACCAATTAGAAGCATTAGATATCGTAGTTACAAATCTAAATTTGAAAAAAATAGAATTTAATCCTTCATGGAAAAAAAGTTATGTGTTATACGGTGAGCGTCACTCCTTAAAAATGGTGTTTAATGAAAAAAAATATTTTTCGAAGGAGATGGAAAAAGAAGTGCAATATGATTCCAAAAATTTTGAATTTTTTTTTTTTATAATCTACAGACAAATTGTCACAAATCACTAGTTTGCATCATATTCAAATTCCTCACGGTTTAGCCACTATAGGTGCCCGAAAGTGAAGATTTAGTTAGAAAAAATTAGTTCAATGTCCAGTTTGCCCAAAAATTGTAAACCAGTATTGTGGGATCACCCATTGCAATTTAAAAAGGTGGTGGAGGATCTCAATTGAATGATTATACATCCTTCAATTTTGTTTTATCATCTTAGGATCAATGAATATCTTCTTCAATGGAAAGTACAACTGTTTTTATCATTTAGTGAAGGTTCTCTTTCTTCTGTGAAGCAATTCTAACTAGTTTTTGTCTAATCCTAAAGGGAAATATTATCAAATGAAAATGTGACATCTATCCATGGCTTGAAGCTTGTTGTTCCCTTATCTCTATAAAAGGAGATTTAGGGCCATTTGGTAAAGGATCTTGGAATTTTGTAAGCAGAGTGTTTATATTCTAGTCCATAACAGTCTGATCTAGGTTTTTATAGGAAGAAATGTCAATGTAATTGTTAATTTTGTATAATAGTACTAGCTTTGTAAATGAATAGATTGTGAGAATTTCACAATCAATTGTCTCCTCAATCGTATACTTCTTTACTGCTTATGAATACAAATCGATCAAGGATCATTTATGTTCATCTTTGTAAATTTTTTTGTAATTTTGTATTTCTTTATAACTTCTATTCAAGTAATGGATTAAACTAATGTATAAGAGATATTGAGGGTTTTGAATGTATATGGGGATTATTAAGAAGAATTTATTGTAAATTCTAAGTGATATTGGTGTAATGCATTGGTATCAAGATTTTACAAAATTAGGTTAATGTCTTTTATTCAAATTCTTAATTGCATTTCCTTTGACTCCATTGCCTAGGTTTAAGGCATCGGTTTGAATGTAAGTTCTAGTTATTTTTTCATGGTCACCAAATTTAAAAATCAAATTTCCCTTACTGTTATAAGTTATTTCATAATGTTATTCCCATGTTCTTAGATCTAAAATGCATATAACTCCAAGAATATAGCCCACTAAGTATGTTTCATCTGTAATTCTTGGTCACATAAAGAAAGCCTATCTATTTAAAGAAATATCATGTACGAATTGTATGGAATCCTATTAGACATTATATAGGACCACCCTCCTAGGTTTTGGAGAGACTAAAGTGTAGAGGACAAAATTGTTAAATATTTATCCTATTCATTGGAAAACCCCCTGAAACATTTGAGAATAAGAGCTGGCTATTTTCTTAGATAGCTTTAGGAACTAGTTGGAATTACTAAAAAATAAATCAACACAATAAAAAGATTACCACCATAAAAAAATATTTATCTCATATATCATAACAAATAAATTGTCATGATACAAATGTAGAAAAATCCTCTACCATGTACATCCAAAACTGATACCCTACAGGGTATTATACATATCTTGTGAACACTATCCTGTATTGGCCCCATCTGACTCTGTTGGTCCCCCTACTAGTGGTTGTGGTGATGGACCTTGTGGAGGATTTGGCCTTGACCTCACTGATCTAGACCTGTACATGAACAACTTCTAGTTGTAAAACTAGGCTCTCTTTGCTCAGCTAGCACTGCTCACTCATATAACATCTAATAATACTACATCTACTAATTCATGCAAATAAAGTTAGATACAATATCCTTCATACCCTAGCCTACCATTTCCTAACTAGCTATATCCCTCGCTTGGCTTAGGCAAGCAACATTCCCCTATGCCTGATATGTTATGACCCATGTTGCATCTCTCTTTGTTGTCACTAATGCTAACTGAGCTTCACCATCACCCACCTATGCTCCATCTAATAACCCTTGTAATCTTCTCACCTCTACTCATGCACCATCCCACTCTCCTCATAGCTAGTGGTGCTCAAGTCTCAGCTGATCTCACTATAATATCACTAACCCAAGCCATACCTAGATATCAACCTCATCATCAATATGATCCTTACCTCTAATGTCCACATCAACCCCCTCTCCAAAATGCTTCTCTCCTCTACCAAGTGCTCCCCTAGATCCACCCTCTGTCAAACCTATTAGCCATCCTCATCCCCACCATCACTATCATCATCATCATCATCCTCCACTACTACCACCTAGTCTTGTGGCATAGTAAAACAAACTAACCTCCACCCTTCCCACCAAGCATCATACTCTGTAGTAGTACCTGCATCTATCACTATGTGGCACAAGTCCTATGGCATCGTTGGTGTATCCTACCAATCCTATCAAGTTGTATAATGCTCTATATAGCCTCCCAAAATTCCTCTCTCGAACCACTCAAGAAAATACTACCTCCTGCATAAGTACCATCTACTATAGGAAAAAATGTTGTTTGACCCTAATTGGAAGATATCATTCAATAATGGTTAATGTGTGACCTATCAAATAATGGGATCGCTACATGTAAGGAATGTATAGTGCATCATCCTCCAATACCTTACACTCTCAATATGGTCTCCAAATAAAAATATTCATCTTGTCAATAACTTGCCTCCAGTAGGGAAAGTCACCTAATCACTAATGTCACAAAAATGAGACATATGCAAAGACATAGAGAATCCTCTAATTGAAACCCTTATCCACCACTAGTCACAGAATGGAAACATTCTCGTAAGCTCAGATGTGTAGCAAGGTCACCTTGCAACTTAGGCTTTTCCCATCTTTGTATACCACCAAATGCATCTCCCTATACAACTTTGCCAATGCACATGCACCTTATATAAAAAAGGGTACCATCTGACACCATCCTATCACTCCCACTCGGCCAATAGAAAATCCTCGTGACCACTGATTAGGTACCAACACTCTTGTCATCAATATCACTATGAAAAGTGACAACTTTGGTAACTCACCCATTCCTACCTCTAAATCTAGCTAGACCCCCTCATTGATTGATCGTTAGTCATGGATACTCATGCCAATGTGTCCTCTACATGCATAAGATCATACTCTACTATCTCCCCTCATATAGAGAGTCCCAAAATCTGCTACATATCCTCTAAGGTCACGATCACCTCCTAATCAGTAGATGGAAGCTACTGGTGTCACTATGCCACCACTCCACCAATTCTGTCATGATTGCTTGGTACACCCTCAACTAGGGAATCCTCAACAAATGGAACATTCCCATCAATATCAACCAATCCTCGTCCATCTTTTTCAATTTGTACCTCAACTGCATCGTCACTCATAGGCGTCACTTGCATGGCTACAATGTCACGAAGGGGTTCTACATCATGCCATTACCAAATATTAGCCTTGCTTAACAAATCAATACATTTATCCCTAAAAAATTCTAACACACAAGTTCCTTTTAGCAAAAATGCACTTCTAGCCCATGCAGGCATCATTTTTGGTGCAAGCGTGTACTTATCCTATGCAAGTGCAGCTTTATGTGCAAGCACATACCTAACTTGCACAAGCATGCACTTAACCTACAAAGGAGCATACTTGTTAAATGCAAGCACCACTTTAGCACAAAGTGCAACATTAGACAATGCAAGTATCAATTTCCTAAGCGTAAGCACTATTTCTAGCACAAGCATGATTTTCCCTCGAAGGTGTCGATTGGTGATGTGCAAGTGTAGATTTTCTCCACAAGTATTGTTTCAATCAAAAGCTCTTTTTCATGAAATGTAGGTGCCACAATCATGCATGTAAGCACAATTTCATAAAACCATGCCTCCATTTACACCTACTTTGTACCCTATTTTACCCATATTTATTACCCTCTAACTACCCCCAAATCCCTCCACTAAGGCACTCATCAAGTCTCCTACCTCCACCGGTCACTGGTACTCTCAAACTCACTCCAAACAATAGAAATTCCAAGTTACAAGTGTCATCTCCTTCTCTCTCACTTTTCTCCTATTCCTCCAATCAGAAGGTGAAAATGACTTGTTTGGGTCCCCCTTGGGCCTATTTATAGGCCCCTAACCCTAAATTTCCTGATAAGTTCTTCCCACCTAGTTCTAGTCACTTCTTTCCCTTCCCAACTCTCCATTTCTTTTACCTTTCCTCTTATTCCTCTTTTTTGACACACAACTACTTCTTCTAACCCACCTTTTCAAGATACTACTTGAAATTATTATTTTTCTTTCGATCGATCTCTCAAGGGGGCAACACCTTCCATTCCATCTATCCCATTAGGTGGTTTTAACATTCTTTGACACAACATCACATTGAATGCTACATCAAAGAGGGACGAGATGTATACACCCTAAATTGTACTACACTTTTAGATTTTTTAATAAAAGAGGGTAAAAACTTTATTCCATCAAAAGAATAATACAAGGAGAGAATACATCCAAAGTAAACTAGGCCCAAGGCCAATAAAACCCATCACATAACCCCAAGATAAAATCTCATATCAGCAATAATAAGCTCCTCTAACTCCTGAGACAAAAACTCGAATAAACCTCCCCAATCATCCACCTTCCAATCACCACCCTGATCAGACACCCACTTGGCCAAACCATTAGCAACCTCATTCCACTCCTGAGGGATATGGAAAAAGGTAATAGAATCCATCGCTCTCCCCAAAGAAATGATCTGCATAATCACCACAACCAACTGCCAACTCACCCCCTCCAGTTGGTTGTTATTCAACAAATCAACCACCACCTGGGAATCAGACTCACAAATAACTCTTCTCCACACAAGAGCATAGGACCTTTTGATATCCACAAGTATAGCCAAAGCCTCCATGAGATTGTTAGACTATTGTCCAAATAATTCTGAAAAAAAGAACTCGACAATCCCATCACTATCTCTTCCTATACCCCCCACACTAGCAGGACCAGGGTTACCTCTAGAAGACCCACCAGTCTTAATCTTTAAAAACCTGTAGGGAGGGAGCATCCAATGCCCCTCACACACAGTCTTCCCTCTAACATTCTATCTCCCACTACCACCCAACCCACTCTTATCACATCCAAAAAGCCTCAAATTTTGAAAAATTCCCATATCTCCCAGAGAAATAGTGACCCAAAAGATCACACTTAGCCCCAATAGTCTCTTGAAGAACACCCAAGATTCTCAACCACACCTAGCCCACTTGCAACCTCTTACCTAGAAAAATCCTATAGTTACGTTCTAGCCAAACCTTCCAGATAATTAGGGTAGGTCCAATAGGCCACACAATATGGAGAGAAGAATCCTTAGTAGAAGGGCCTCCCAACTATAGCCAAAATTCCTCCAAAGAAGAGACATGCCTACGTGGATGATTCCAGGAATTCCACCAGTAATGCCAAATCTCTCTAACAAAAGAGCATTGAAAAAAAAGGTGAGGTACATTCTCATTACTGTTAGAGCACGACACATACATGGAGGGGCCTTGAAACCCTTGCTTCTAAAGGTTCTCCTAGGTCAAACATTTACCATGCATCACAAGCTAAGAGAAAAAGTTACTCTTGGGCCAAGAGAAATTATTCCAAATTTGCTTCCACTAAGTAACCCTCAAACTTCCATACAACTGCTTGTCGAGCACCTGATACCCAACAACATAGAAATTACCTTTCTTATCCGGACCCCATGCAAGAACATCCTTATCCGAGAGAGAGTTATAAAATCTACTCTCAAGAATCCTAGCAAGCTCTTGATGATCCTCTCTCAATCCCCCAAGAGGCCATTCCTGCAAGTTCTTCCACCTAAAAATAGTAACATGGTCCAGAAGCTAAGGGCAGTTATAATCCATCACATACCTCCAACCAGCCTCTAGAATTGCTTTACTTAAATCCTGAAGATGATGAGGGACCAAAATTGGGGGATGTCCATCCCAAGAATCTATCCAAAAAAGCCTCTGAACCTTTATTGCAAATCCAAAATAGCCCTTTCTTAATCAACTCCACACCCCTTTTTAGTGTGCTCCAAACCATAGAGCCCTTGCCCAAAATACTAAATTGAGGAACCTCATGACCATCCACCCCACCCAGATATTTAAAAGTGAGGATCCTAGCCCAAGTATGCTGTTGTTGAGTACACCATCACCAATAGACTTTCACAACCAAAAACTACCCATTTATATAAGCCTATCACAACCCAAGACCCCCTTCCTATTTCATACGAAAAACATCCTCCCACTTCACCAGGCTCCATTTCCACGAAAGGAGATTACTAGACCAAAGAAATTTTTGAAAAAGACAATCAGAGTATCTAATGAAGCTAGCTAGAGCCGACACCACTAAACACTTGTATATCGAAAGTTCTTGGACCACCGACTTAAGAAGAGTAACTCTGCCAGTAGTAGATAACCATCTACATGTGCAATGACTAACCTTATGAAATTTCTCAATAACATCCTACCAAAACCCACTCGGAAGCGAGTGCACCATAATAGGAATACCAACATAAACAAAGGGAAGTGAACCAATATGAAATCTAAGAATCTTGGAAATTATTTGCTGGATAAGCTTAGGAGTATTGAAGAAATAAATAGAGAACTTACTCTCATTAATGCTCTACCCCGAAGCTTTTAAGTGGTAGTCCAGAGCAACCCTCAAATTAATAGCTTCCTCCAATTTAGTAACCCCCATCAGGGTAGTGTCATCAATGAACTGTAACTGAGATTGAGCCGAAATCCCATTACCCCAACACCACTCCTGGATCAAGCCACACTCCACACGAGACCTTAAAAATATCCCAAGCCCCTCAGCCATCAAGATAAACAAATAAGGAGACAATTGATCCCCTTTCCACAAACATCTGGAAGCCCCAAAAAGCTCTGAAGGCTCCCCATTGATCAGCATTGAGTGACAACTCCCAACCCATTCAATCCAATCGCTACCAAACCCAAAAGCCTTCAGAATATTGAAAAGGAAATCCCATTTGACACGATCATAAGCTTTTGCCATATCCAACTTAATGAGCATAGCCTTTTCCTTGGAGGAATTCATAGAGTGCACAGTCTCAACCGCAATAACAATCCCATCAAGAATTTGTCTCCCAGCCACAAACCCTCCCTGCTCCTCAGAAATCAACTTGTCTATCCATGGCTTTAGGCACTCAGTAATCAGCTTAGTAATAATTTTGTAGACCCCATTACATAAGGAAATTGGTATAAAAAGATCCAACGCATTAGCACCCTCCCATTTTAGGATAAGTGCTAAGAAAATAGAATTCATGGCTTTAAGAATTTGCTTGTTCCTTTGGGACTCTTGAACAACTTCAAGAAGGTCAAGCTTGATAATCTCCCAAAACTCTTGGAAGAACTCAATTGGGAACCCATCAAGTCCCGGAGCTTTGCTTTTCTTCATTTGAAGCACAATAACCTCCAACTCCTCTAGAGAGATTAGTCTAATAAGATAATCATTCATATCCCCTGTCACTAAAGTAGGAATGCACTCTAAGATATACTCCTCTTCCATGCTGGTTGGAGGGGAGTCCTCAGAAAATAGGGAAGAAAAATATCTAACAACTTCTTTTGCAATCTCAGTAGAAGAGCAAAGAAGATTCACATCCTATGACTGAATAGAAGAAATGACATTGCCTTGTCTTCTATCTTTGATCAAATTATGAAAGAAAGAGGTGTTCTTATCTCCCTCTTGAATCCATTCAATACGCGACTTCTGCTTCCAAAATATCTCCTCCCGAAGCTTCCATTCCTCCACAACTTTCACAGCCTCGGCCTCAACCCTACACAACTCCTCTAAGAGCCCCTGATCTCAAATATGATGCGTTATGGAATCCAACTGATCTTGAGCATCCCTTTTAGCCTAAAACACATTACCAAAGTGATACCTATTCCAAAATTTCAACATATATTTAATGAACTAAATAATTTTAGTGAAGGAGTACATAACAGTGTTGAAAGTTGGTTTTCCAACACTCCACCAGCCTCGAACAAAATCATGAAGAGACCCATCTCAAAGCCACATGAGTTGGAATCTAAAGGACTACTTCTTCTTAGAAAATCTATACAAAAAAAGCTGAGAATTTGATTGGCCAATGATCAAAACCCCTCCAATCTAGGATCTTAGAGCTAGTCACCCACCTATCACCAACCCAAAAACTGGAAACCAGAAACCTATCCAACCTTTCAGAGATAGCATCCTTCCCAACCCTCCTGTTATTCTAGGTAAACAACCCATTCCCAAGCTTGATGTCCACCAAGTTCAAACATGCCATATATCTCTAAGCAGCTCAGAGGAAGGATCTAAACGACCAGTACCACCCCTTTTCTCCTCCAAAGAACAAAAAGCATTAAAGTCCCTAGCCAAAACCCAAGGGAAAAAAGGCTCCAGAGACCAAACATACTTAACTTGCAACAAAAAAATAGCCTTACCCAGGAAATCCGTAGGAGCATATATGTTAGAGAAGAGGATCTTCTCACCAAACTCAAGACCAACAATAAAAAAAGAGATAGAGTGTCGATCAACAATCCACCAATAAGGAATAATTTTGCATGGATCCCATAGACAAGCGAGGCCCCAAGAGCTACCCATAGCTCCCACGCACTGACATAGCCCGCAACACCAAATTTTGTTTGCTAGGTCCAACATACTAGCAATTGACAGCTTGGTCTCTTACAAAAAAAATAAGTCAGAAGACTACGCCCAAATTAAATCTCGAATAGCCTTTTGTTGAGGGATGCTATTCATACCCTTATATTCCAAGAAAGCACAATCATTAAAGATTCTGGGAGAAGTGGGAATCAATAGTCCTCACCAAACCCGATTCCACCAAAGATTCCCTCGCTAACTTAACTTTTTCCTGATCCTTCTTCCTTCTGGATTTTAAAGGCTTCTTTGGAATGCTCTTTTTAAGAGGTTTCTGTTGCAAGCCTAAAGGGATAGAAGAAGCCTTACTCTTCCTAGTATCCTCACCACCTTTCTCTATTCCCGAACCCGAATTAGGGAGACCAAATCCCAAAGAAATTTCCTATACCAACGAGGATTCCTTCATCATAGCATCTGAGGTAGGAATACTCATGACCAACTAAGCTGTAGGGCTTGCTCACAGTGATTGATTTCCTAGAGAGTCATGTTGATCCTCTAAGAGATGATCCACAATAGACCCATCTACAACCTGCATATCTATAGGAACACCTTCCTCCTCAACCAATTCCTCTAGAGCATCAAATTTGTTAAATGTTTCATCCTCTTGTCTATCTTTGAGATTCCTTTTCTAACCCCTATTTCTATTATGGGGCTTAACTGGGACAAAACCATCCTTATCCATCACCACCCCTTGTACAGGGGCTTTACCTTTATCTAGATTCTGAGTTGATTGCGAAGAGGCATTACCCATACCCAATTGTTAACAACTCTAGGGAACTTTTGCTAAAGATGGCCATACTCATGACAGATATGGCAACGAAAGGGCAAGATCTCATAATCCAGCTGTTGAGTCCAAGAGATGGATCCAACACTCATATCAATAGAGTATGAAAATGGCTTGTTCAGATCAATTTCCACGAAAACATGAGCATAATAGAAAATCTTCTTAGACAAGGTTTGTTGCGAGGGTCCAATGGGTTTTCCAAGCATTAAAGCTTGATCATCTGTAAAATATCATTTCTCTAGCATTCCAAAGGAAAATGAGGAAGACAAACCCAAATCAGAACCCTAGAAAGAAGTTCCTCAGTAGAATTGAAGCCCATATGCCAGGGTTTAATGAAAATTCCCACCTAATTGTAGAAATATGGCCCTCCGTCAAACACACAATTTTGATCAACAATGCATGAAAAATCCACTAGAAAGAAATTATTAGCAGCCAACAAAATCTCAAAATCACTCTCCAAATTCCAACTCTTCTGAACCCAAGAGTCCAAGAAGGGAAGCGACACCCTCAATCCCATAAAATTACAAATCAATACATGATTACAATAGTACTCGACATCATCCACTACAAACTCTAGTTGAATGACCAGCCTGGGATAATTTGATGATATTTCTAAACAACCATTAACCTTATGAAGATGAATTCCACCGTTATGAGACCGACCAATGCCTGGGTTTTCCATTTAAAACAAGGCACCCCCTTCAGGTAACACCCACAACCCTCTCCTCTCCACACCAAATACACTGCTCACCAAAGGCTAAATGAACGTATAGGCAAGACCCAACCATCCGCTGACCCAAAGCCTCCCCCTTGCAGCCAAAGGAAGGACCACAACATAAAACCAACAATGCACATCGATCTACTATAGAAAGCTAGCCCAACACCACCAAAGACCATGAAAACAAAGAGATCACACACCGCTAACATGAGGTCTCCACACAAACAAAACTCTCCCTGCCATACACGTAGCAAAAGACACCCCCCCACACACAACAACCAGTCAAAAAAAGAGCGATCCAAAAGATACAAAGTGCTTGCACAACCATGCATCAACATGCAGCCCGAGCCAAGGAGGCCACATGGTAGCATGCGCAGGTTGTAGAGCGCTCCATCAATCCCCACACTTCTGCTAACTTATCTTCAACCACACTTTTAGATTAATTAAAATTCCAAATTTTAATTAATCCCTATTGATATCCCATAATTAATTAAATATTTCATTATTTAATTAATTATTTTATCTTTCTTCTAAATTAATTAAATATTTATTTAATTAATTTTCCCTATTGTGCTATTCTTCTAAAAGGTTAAATTATTTATTTAATATAACCTTAGTCATCACCACCTATTTCCTCTAAAATACCATTAAAAAATTAATCTTGGATAATTAATTAAATTATCCTTTACTAACATCCACTTAACCTTTTTCTTCAATTTGAAATTCCTCACTTGCCATGTGTCATTCCTCCTCATATGTCTACCACCACATTCACCCAATACATTTTCACCTTTTTCTCATTAAATACACTAGAGACAAATGCAACTTTTTAAGTTGAGTTTGTATGGGGCCATCTCTCTCCTCTTCATAAAATATAATTTTAAATTCCATCTTTCTTGAGATAAGAAAAAATTCAAAGATCTTCCTCTCTTGAGATTCTATCACATTCTTCCAAAATCCTATCCAATTATTCTTATCCAATCCTCCATTCTCCTTTAACCCTCACATGACACTTGTCCTCTTCCTCTTGCTTGAGAGCACCTCTCAACATGAGCTATTGATCTTGTGGCAAGATCTTAGCCCTCCATCCATTTGATTCTCCTATAAATAGAAGCTCTCCCTAGCCATTTTCATCAACTACATTTGCTATAGCATGATTATGTTGGAATATCTTTAGAGTAATCCAAATTTCTACAAAAAATTGTGAACATATCAATAGGCTTTTTGGGTGCATTCCTATTTAGCTCAATCATGGAGTTGAAGGTTTTTGAGGTAAAAGATTTGCGTGTTTATGCACCTATCTTACTTATTATACTTCATTTCATTTTCTTGTCTTCACTTTGATTCTTCATACTACAAAAGAATAGTATTTGTGTGATGAGAGTTTCTTATACAAATAATTAAATTGAAATATCCAATCCTTTGAACTATAATAATATTTGATATAGTATTAATTTAAGATACACTTAGGCTTATTATCAAAGTAAAATATATTAGTAAGAAATAAATCATTACAGGGATGGAAGATAAAAAAATTGACTAAAGATTAATTAGAGTGTTCCATCGGCACTATTAGGGTCAAATGTTCCCTTAGCATTCCAAGAAACCTTAGTTATATAAAAAATACATTACCTACATAGGGTTCAACCTCCAACCAAACTCTATGTTGGCAACTACTTGTAATGTCAAGATTCTTGATAATTTAAAAGACTAATAGTCTTCCTCTTATATTCCATTACTCTTTTATGAGCTATAATAGGAATATGTATTGTTATAAAGGTGTGAAGTGCTGGGCTTACCTAGAACCCTAGCTAGAACCATACTAGCCTAGACAAGGTATTTATTCCAGTTCAGGTCTGGTTTCGACTTAATATGGAGGGCCAAGCCAAACCTTGCTAAATTTAGAGAGGATTAGTGAGATTTTTAAAATTTATTATTTTAATTAAAAAAATCAATCCACTTTATAAGTCACTGACAACAAAAAAAACATAATTTCAAATTTTTTGTTTTGATTATATGGGAAAAACAAGTTTTGAAGGGACCCAAAACCCTTTACATCACAATGTTACATCAAAATGCTGCTACGAAAGAGAATACTCAATAAGGAAAAAGCAGCAACCAACAACCAAAAAACAACGAACTAACAACATGAAAGTAGAGACATAACAGGCTAAAAATAGACACATAAATCACTTTAGATTCTTCAAGGCATTGGCCACCTCAATCCCCTGATTGTAGTGCAAGTTAACCATATCCATCAATTCTTATTTTTCTTCTTCAAAAGTCTTCCTTAGGCTCCCCCTCATTCTAGTACTCAAGCCTTTAGCCTCCTCTTTGACATTCCTTTTACCCTTCCCCTTGGAAGTCTGATCCTTCTCAAACATGTCTACAAAATATATTTGATCCTCACAGAGCTGGCTGGTTTTGTCAAAGAGAACCTTGAGAGAGTCTGCACTATTTTTGATAGAGTTATGACTAATCTGCAGGAGCTTTTTGATATCCTCATTTGTTTCCTTGATCTTTTCCTCTAATACACAAGGCGACTTTCACACTAGGCTTTGAAATTAGAAAATGAGCACTCCAGATCCACCAACCTCTCAATGAGTAGGTCCAAGGAAGACCCCTTCGGTTGGTTAGTCATGTTCTCCTTCAAGCTCCTAATTTTAATGTTGACCTTGGTGACCTCCTTCAACACCCATTTAGCAAGTTTAAAGGTACATGTAGCACTAGACCTTGCCATGTCCCACAACTCATAAATAGAAGTGTTATCATCATCAAGATAGGAAAAATCCTCAGACAAAGGATTAACATTTATTATCTTCAGTTTTCCAAGGGTCCGGTTCTCACCCACAACCTCCCACACATCCCTTTCACCCAAAGCATCCTCACTACCCTTATCCCCATCAACATCCACATGGGGAGGAGTCTGTTGAGTAGGGGAATCCTCAACATCAACGACATAGTTAGCAACAACCTTTACCTATTCCAGTACCACTTTCTCACCCTTCCCACCACCTTTAGACCCCAACCTATGTAGTTTAGCAAGTCTTTTTTAGGCCCTCCGAGGAAGCCCCTCATCCACATTGTTACTCTTCAATTCTCATGCACATAAAACTCCATTTTTGTCAATGTTGAAAGTTTTTTGTGTGTCCAAATATCATATCTCTCAAAGGGCTTGTATTAAAGAGAATATTCATTTAAGATAACAAAATTATTCTTTTAAAGGGGTAAACCACGTAGGGTCATATCGAAACAATATGTTAAGGACCATTATATTTCCATCATAAAAAAAAAACATATAGTACATACATGTCTATATACTAACTTGTATTTTGCTATGAACTATGTGCATATAAAGATTATGAGTAGATACAATCACAAAACCATGATACAAATAGATTCCTATAAGTTAACATCCTATCAAAGTCTGGTCATAAGTTCCTACTCTCATTGATAGAATCATTGTCTTTCCATGGTGGTTCAACATATGAGGTGTCTTTGTTGGATCTATCTGTGATAGGTCGGAATAGAGCCTTAGAAATCAAGCAACAAGTTAAAAGAGTGCAAATAAACAACTTAAAACAACCTACACCTCAAGATTAGCCTAAGTTGGAAACAATGCAAGACAAAGCAACGAAATGGAACTTTATACCTTGCATTGAGTCGATCCTTTGGTTGGCCCTTCGATCTTTGATGTGTATGCTCCTTGGATGGCAAGATGCAAGCTTAGTGATGTTGTGAGGATGAGTGCAAGTGGATGAACACAAGAAAATGGCTAAGTAAGAGTTGAGAAACAAAATTGTAAGAGTTTGGCTAGCAAAATGATCTCTCAAAATGAGAGAAAAGAGGGGGTATTTATAGGATTTTTGGGAAATCCTAGGGGAAATGGACGGTCAAGATTGATCCACCAAATATCAAGATGTAGGGCTAAGGTGAGTTGAGAACTCAGAAGCCCTCACATCTTGACATGTGGCATGTGATTTAGCCCTAAAAGGTGAAGTGGACATGAGGTGGAAGGAGAAGGACATGACATGGAGAGGGGTACAAAGTACCTTGGGATTGGACAAGATCTCCTCATAAAGGAGGTACTTGTCCCATGTGGGTGAGAGGACAAGTGGGGAATTAAAAATTCCTCAAATATCCTTATGGGGATGAGAGAAGGAATTTAAAATTCCTTAAATGCATTGGGGGATTAAAAGGTGAATTAAAAATTCACATAGGGAAGGGAGATGCCTTGTCAAAAAAGAAAGGCATTTAAGAGGGTTGACTAAGGACACATGCCATAAAGGACATGGGGAAGAGAAAAGGAATTTAATATTCCTTGGAAGGATAAAAGGAATTAAAAATTTCTTGAGAGGTTGATTAGGCTAGCTGATGAGGGGTTAGAGGATGGTTAGGTGGCTAAGAGAGATTAGAGGCCAACTTGCAAAAGTTGGAGGATGTGACACCTCCTAATCAAGGATTAGGCATGTGCACACCTTAATGATGGGATTAGAAGAAGGATTAAGATTAGATAAAAATGATGGAGGATGTGACATGATGAGGAATTAAATAAATGTGATATTTATTTAATTCAATTGATGGAAGGAGGATTAAAGAGATAAGGTATTATTGATTAAATACCTTAGGGATTAGGTAGAATTAAAGCTATTAATTAAAGGGGATAAATTTGGATAAATTAAGTGTCCAAATTTAGACATCTACACTATCCACTTTGATAGTGAAGTCCTCCCCATGATTTACATGAAACCTTGGTCCTTTATGGAAGTTAAGGTCTTTCTCCAATTATCAGTTGTAGACTTCTTGTTATACCTCTTTTGAAATTCTAGGTAACTTTTCATATAAGGAATATTATCATCTTTATTGAAAGGTCAGTGTCTTCCATATTTAACTTTTATCTTGTTGATATCCACCATTCATTCCTTTAGTAGATTCAAAAAAATATTTTGAAATCTTTATTGCGATTGTCACCTACACAAAAATATTATAAAATACACAAGTCTTCTCAAAGACTCAGTAAGTACTCTCCTAGTTCCTTGAAAAATAACACCATTTCTAGCCTTCCAAATTGCCCATAAAGTATTAGATGACAAAATAAGCCAAAACAATATAATAACATACTTAAAACTTCTACAGAACCAAAGAGATTCTTTCCAATTGACCTTACCTTTATCCCCCACCCCACAAGATCAGAAAAAAATATGTTCTAAATCTCTTTTGTAAACAAACATTCAAAAAAGATGTATCTAATTCTCTCAGGTTTCTTACAAACAATAAATAGGTTCAAAATAGAAGAATACATAGCATAGGGGAGTTTCTGCAACATGAACAATCATTTAAAGCAAGCAATTTTTGGTTCTAGAATATTAGGCCACAAAATCTTGAAGTTTTTTTACCATTGTAGACCAAAGAGATCAAGATTCCAACATTTGTTTACATGATTGAGGAGTCTTGAGAGTAAATTAAGATTTTATAAATTATTTTAGGTTTAAGTTTGGAATCTTGGAACCTTAAATCCAATTGAGATTCTCAAGAAACACATTGCCACTTACTTTAAAAACTAGGAATTGAATGATCCTACAAGCCTCCCTAAGAATAGAATAAGTCCTCCAATGTGATAGAGGGAGTTTGAATTCAATTTGAATTCAATACTCAGATCAACCATGTATTTAGTTGGTTATTACATAATATATCATTAAAGCACTTGATGCCTTTTAAATGCCAAGTTTTTGTTGAGCAACCTTGCAATAAAGAAAGGGGTTAGTCTTTTTTAGTAATTTTCCACCAAATTGATCCATCAGGGCTCAATGTACCCCTGTTATGATTCAAAAACTCACAGTTTCTAATTTGACTTCTACTGGTCTCCCAAATTTTTATTTTATATTTTATTTTATTTGTTTTTGTAATTTTTATGAGAGTTTATAAAAGATTAGTGTTATTTTTAATTTCTTGATAGCTTTTTAACAAGTTATAGTCTAGGGATACATTATTGCTTTCCTTTATTTCATAATTATTAAAAAAAATAGGGATTAGTTTTGGTATGGAAGATATGGATGAGTATTTGGAGACAACAAAAATAAAAATATACTTTTATATAAGAAAAAAAAAATCATAAAGGGCTCTTCCGAAAATGTCGAAATCTGCAATATTGCCAAATGTCCATTGCCCTACTGCCGAGGATGTGAAGCATGGTGCGAGCCCCCCTGTGGTTTCCATGGTCGGGGATGGTAAGGCATCAGCTGTATGCGGTGTGGGTTCACGAGGCTACACCGGTTTTTAGGGAAATTTGGGTGTTTCGCTAGGTGCGTTGGCCTCCACCAAGACTTCTACTAAGAACCTTGATGCTCCTTCTGGTGATACAAAGTTTAGGGAATCATATAATTTGCATGACTGTGATGGGATATTGCGTGGCCAATCGGGGTTGGACATACCAACTCCCAGGGATCCTTTGTGTTCTGCTCCAACATTTAGAGATCTGCCTCCTAGACAGGGGTCGATGGCTCCCAAATCATCCTTTTTGGATGCGGCCAAGTCTGGCTCTTCTTCCCCTCTTGGCTCAATGAATAACCCAACGAATAACACATGTAATCAGCAAATTATTCAGTGCTCAGCCAAACCCTTGACACTGGATTTTGATGACAATTTGACGAAGGAGCTGCAGGCAAATCAAGATTTCTTTTTGGAGAATGGTTTAATTGGAAGATTATGCCATGTCTGGCCCAGTCTCCTTGATTTACATGACTAGATTTCAAAACACTGGCTTCTACTGATGGATGGTGGTTTGGAAATTTACCCCAGTGGAAGGGGTTTTTTCACAGTGGTGTTCGACTGTAAGAAAGACAAAATATCATTCTTAACTATGTCTGGCTGTGGGAAGAAAATTTGTTGCAACTGAAATATTGACATCCAGAATTTGATCCGTCAACTGAAACATTTTCAATTCTGCCGATCTTGGTTCGTCTCCCAAATCTCCCCCTCCACTACTAGTTCGACTCATGTTTTGGAGCGATTGGTAATTCCATGGGCAATTTTTTATATTTGGATGACAACTCAAAAAAATTTATCCACACAACTTATGCCAGGATTCTAGTAGAACTGGATATCTCCAAGGATCTTCTGGCGAAAATTATCCTGAAAGCCAATGGTCAAAGTTGGAAACAACCTTTGGATTATAAAGGTTTAATTTTTAGATACAGGAGATGTTATCAAATTGGGCACATTGTTGCTGAAGCATATTGTGGAGGAGGTCAACACGTCTTCTCCAGAGCAAAATTCACTTCCAAATTTGCCCCATGATGGTGATAATGTTGCTACTTCTCAAGGTTCTAGTGCATTAGGCAAGGGTTCTATCACCACAACATCCTTCTCTTAGGCTTCACCGCGTGATCTAAAGGATACAAATGGTGGGAATGGGGACAATGAATGGAAAATAATAAGGAAAAGGAAGAGGTATACCAGTCAAAATGGGGTTGTCTGTAACAAATTGCAGCGTCAGATTCACACCAAATCAGTTTCAGTGGAACCGAAGAATGGGGGGAGAACATAAAAACTCAAAGAACAGAAAATGGAAAATATTATCCACAAATTAGAGGAAATTAGAAATAAGCTAGGTCCTCATGCTAAAACAAGTGACAACTCGCAATAGGCAACATTTGCCTAGTTGTGTCTCATAAAATGGCTTGTTTGGGTCACTTGTGTAGATGGGTTGGAAATTCTAGCTATTTGTGTTTCTAGCTTTTATTTTAGGTAGAGTTGGTTCTTGGATGTGGCACTAGGAACATGTAGGTAGAATTTTGATGGATTCAACACAAATATGGTTGAACAAAATAGATGTAATTTCAAATATGTGGGGATGAGATCCCTCTTCTGTGATCTCACCTAGTGCTAGCCAGGCCAAATTCCAACATCTTAATTAAACTATCCTCTTACGAAACAAAAAAGAAAAGAAAAAAATAATCATAAATATATATGAAACTTTAAAGTATAAAATACTAAAACACTTTAAATTTTCAAAAATAAAATATTTTAAAATGTCATCATAATATTAAAAAAATATTTTAAACTATGATTACTATATAAAATTTTGTAATTTATTATGCCAAATATAGAAAATTAAAATATTTGAGTAGTTTTATTAATTCTTTCAACTTTAATGACCTACATATCAATGGTTTAGAAAAACCCATTATAATTTGCATTATTTATCTAAGAAAATTCTATATGATTTTTTCAATGTTCAAGGGTTGCTTCTAGGAGATTTATAAAAATACAAAAAGAAAATCCATCTAGAGTCTCCCAATGAATAGAAAGATAGGGAAGTGTTTTCAATATGAAAGGTGAGTAGAAAGGGTCAGGGTATGGCTCTCCTAATAACTATGCATTTAAAATGTTGGATATAGGTATAAACTAGAATGGTTAGGATTTTTAGCTCTATGGGCCAAGCGTCAACTAGGGCTTTCCAATTTAACCAGTTGCATTAATTTGGAAACAATTGATGATGATTGAGTACTTAGTTTGACGTAAGGATTATCTTTGGCACTATGTTATACTGCCAAAACAAGTATGGTAGCCTAAATAGCTAGGTGAAACTCCACTTGAGTGCAAATGTTTTTCAAGGAATCAAAGCTTGTTGTAGGAAAATCAAACATAAGGTGTTAACGGGATAAATTATTGCTTATATCAAATAACAAGAGGGAGAAAATAACGTGGTTAATAAATATCAATCGAAATCTCATCCTATTTATATCAATAAAGGATCTCATATGCACCTTACAAGGCCATCCTCAAGTACTCCAATAATATATATCACGAATGTTTCATGTAACACCATCTTTAGAAGAAAATGATAACCCCTCTTTTCCACAAAAGAACCAAAGAAATGTGCAATGAGGCAAGATACAATGACAATGAGCACACCATGCATTGTATTTATATCAATGGATTTCTTTTCAACCTTAGAAGATCACCATACTATCAGGAAGTTGTGAGGGAGATAAATGAGACACTTACATGGTATGCATGTTCTTTGTTTGAGAGGTATGTGCCACCTTATTGGACAAGGAAAGAAATTATGTACATACTTCATTGCAGCCCATTAAGGATTCATGTGAAGAAATGAGGGTGTCCATCATTTACAATAGATGAAAAGACAAAAATAGGCCCCTAATTAATCTCATTGCAATGTGCCCTAAAGGAGTAATATTTTTTAAGGAAATTGAATGTGAGGGGAAAGTGAAGGATGTATACTTCATCATAAAAGATAAGGAGCTCAATAGATAGTAATGAGAAAAAACCTTTTAAAATTAATTTTTAGTAGATACATTTATACCATAGTTGAATGGTAGAACAAAATAAACACCCCACTACATCTCCTAGGATTTTTTTTGTATTAAGTATAGAGAATTCATACAATTATAGCAGTATTACATATCATGTATATGTCTCAGATATACCTATCAGCCTATCCTGTCAGATTAATATTATGTACATATTTACATATATTCCCAGTTATGTATATACCCTGCAAATTTCTATTACACCAAAATGCATATCATTCACCTATATGCATATACAAAAAAGTATTACAACATCAAAATTATCACTTCCTGAGCTTGTTTTTTCTTGTAGCAACATTCCAACTAGCCAGGGTCTCTATTACCATTTGTTTAGATCTATTGAAAGGTACTCCATTGTTATGTTGCTTTTGTGTGTTCCAAGTGCCTAAGAGTTTGTCCTTTTCTTATTTCCCTCTGATTTTTCCTTTAGTTATTTTTTAAAATTCATTTAATGCTTTTATGAATATTTTAATGTTGGGGATACCCCCTGCCATGTGTGTCCATATCTAGCCTCTTGCAAACTAATATTGATTGTCCAGTCTTCCAAAAACTTCCAAAATTTATCCTTGGAAATCTCTATGGTAATGACCACCTGTATAGCATGTTCACTATGAAATATGAGTCTCTTAAAAGACTCTATAAGAATCCTTTTATTCCCTTTGTAAATGTCTTTATTCCTAGCCTTCTAAATGACCCAAAGAATTTCAAAGGATAAAAAAATCTAGAAGAGAGAGATTTTTTTCATTTTACAATCAACTTCTAGTAAGATTTTTTTAGGGCTGGGTTCATTATTACTCCCCCATATGTTTTGATTATCACGGAATAGTTTCCAAGCCTCTTTAGCAAACAAACATTCAAAGAAAATATGCTTAATTGTTTCAAGCACCTTACAAATATTACAAATATCAATGTCATTGGATTTAGTAACAACCACCTAAAACAGGCTTTTTTAGGCTCCATCACCTTTGAATAGATCTTACTGAAGATTTTTTACCATTGATTCTTAGTTATATTAATAACCCTTGTTGTATTAACATGTTCTATGATGTCATATTGTTTAGATAAGCAACTATATATAGATTTGGCATTTAGTTTCATTAGTGAGTTACCATCATTCCATTAAAAATCTTGAAATTGCAATTCATTATTTTGTACTTCTACTGGAAATTGAAAGGCTTTGCAAGCCTCTCTTAGAATTGTATAGGTTCTCTAATTACTTTATGGTAGATTGAACTCTGTGCTTAGCTCAACCCAAATGTTAAGGTTGTCATTTACCAGGATCTCACTAATGATTTTGACACCTTTTTGAGCCTAACCCTTGGCTGAACATCCTTGGATTAGGGCCAGGGCCTGCCCCTATGTTCAAGGTTCCACCAAATGCACCTGCGAGCCATAATAGTGCTATTATTACACTTGGTGAAGTGAAAATTGGTGATTGTCTTCTTCACATGCTCCCATGCCTTCTAGATGGTTCTAAACACATTTGAGCCTACAAGGGATATAGGTAGAGGGCTATTGAGGAGATCACCTAAGGGGAGAAATTTCTAGGATTTAGCCTACTTAGGAACCGAGTTTTGAATATTCTGCCTAATGAGGACCTTACAAGGCTCTCCTCCATCCAAGGCTTTAATTATCCACTTTGATGCTAAAGCAATACCTTGTAGTTTCAATTCTTTTAAGCGAAGCCCTCCTTTTGCTTTGTCAATGGAGCACCATTTCCACCTTACAACATGTTTTTATTTCATTTTCCATCAAACAATAGGAATTTTGTGATCCTTTTTTGAATTTCATTTATTTGATAAGAGCTAAAAAACCAAACTAATGCAAAGTAGATGTTGTAGGAAGACAATACTTTTTGACATACTTGCATTCTTCCTGCTAGGGACATATATTGTTTGTTCCACTTGTCAATATTTCTCTCAATTTTTTCTTTGATCCAAAGCCACATATCTTTCAAGCTAGGTTCAACAAAAAATGGTATGCCAAGATATCTTACCTATTTATGTGGCCCCCCATTGAAGTTTGAACCTTCCCAACTAGTTGGGAGGAGTTTCATTCCATCCTAGTATGCAAGATTTATCAAGAGCAATCCTTGCCCCTGATCTTCTGCATAAGGTGTTAAGCTTGGGCATTAAATTATTCATATTATCCTCCTCTAATTAGACAAACATTGCAGTGTCATCTAAAAAATAAATAATGATTTAAGTTCATTGTTATCCGGTAGGGTGATGCATCTTA
>VDFB02285946.1:0-13666 GCA_007258455.2 Sequoia sempervirens
CTATTACAAACTAATTCATCCGCTGTGACGGGCATCCACAGAATTGTGGGGATTCACCACTATGAAGTGGGTACAAGAGTGTTACAATCAAATTATCCACACTGGCGGTAAACCATCCAAGGGTACTCATGTGAGAAGAACAAAAATTAATTGCAGCAATGAGAACTGGAACAGTACTACTGTTTACAGTCTTTACAACTAAGGAATAAGCTGCAAATTACATAAGAATTACAATAGTCTTCAAACACAAGAGTTATAGATGATCTCATACAATTATTTAACTCTCTAACAGCTGATAATGAGTCAAAAATCAGAACTTCAAAAGTCTGATACAGAAAACAGTAAACTGGAAATGTAAATCAGCAACTGTGAAATCAATGAAATGTTCATAACTCACTCATTTCACCTCCGAATCGAATGAAATCAAGTGCAATGGATTGCTAGAAGGTAGGCGACCATGCTGAGATGAAGAAACAGCTTCAAAGACTTCCTGTGAATTTTGCACGAATCCCAAAGCACTTCCAGAAAAGTACGGCCCTCCTTGAAGGGGCGATTTCACTTTAAAAATCAAGTTCTCAATAATAAAATCCAAAAATTGGCATGAAGGGGTGCCCTTGAACAGCAAATAGAATGATGAAATGCCCAGAACCAATTTCAAACTGGAAATAAAGTTATAACTTAAAATCACCTTCAGCTGTAAATGAAATAGCAAAACCAAAATTGATAAATCTTCAAAATTTCTTCACAAGTGCGCTCAATCTGCTAGTCTGGATGAGAAGCAGCAAATTCCAACTAGATGTTGTATTTCAAACATGAAATTGGAAAATTGGCTAGGAGGTAGCATCCTCGAAGCAAGATTTCATTTGTCATTCCGACAGCATAACAGTATAATAACATGAATGGATGATAATGCTGGAATAAAGCCTTCATTTTATAGAAGAGTGGAGGACTCTTCAATCCCACAAGAAAGGACGCCAACAGTCACAAGAGACCCTTCGAATTTCCAAAAATCTTTCATCTTCTCAAAAAGGCATCCACTTTACAAAGCAACATAAAAACTTTATTTTAAAATAATATCTTCTTTAAAAGGCGTCCACTTTATTTCTCAAGGCTTTTGACTTTATTAAAAAATTAAATCACCTTTATGATACCATACCCCTTCCAAGTCCCCTTTTTAAACACAACTTAAGTTGTCATCCTAGGCCAAGGGGTCAACTGTAAATTATAACCTTAACGCCTTTATTCAACATAAAAATGCCTTGAGAAATCAGACATGAATTGCAAATAAATGCTCCAATAGGAAATGATGTTCTGAAAGCTGACAAACTCCAAACTGCTAAAAATAGAATTTACTATAAATGGTAAACTCTCAGAAATGCCAAAGAACCTCCGAACTGGAAACCCTAATTTTACCTCACACCGCATTCCTTCAGGAATAGGTGATGAGTGTCAAAAGCAATTCTCGATGAGAAGGGGCCATTACACCCTAAGGGGTTTTCCACGTAAAAAATCTTGGTGTTATGTGTGTTTCGGATGTTTTGTTGATCTATGCTTTCATGGTTATTAATCAGATCTGAGAATAAGGTTAATAAATTGAATAAGTTTTAAATTTCTGGGACAACTAATTCACCCCCCCTCTCGATTGTCTGCCCTTATGTTGCCAACAATTGGTATCAGAGCAAGTTCCTTGGAAGAAGTTTAACAGCTTGAGGTGATTTAATTCACCATGGTTCATGAAGTTGAGAGACTAAATCTTGTATTAAATTCAAATTGTTGTTTGTTATGTTCCTTATGATGTCTAAGCCTTGCCTTCTTCATGAAAGCGATTTATGAGTTGACCCTATGTTTGAAATATTCTTAAGATGTGGGTCCTTACAATGTTTCACTTTATTTATTTCAAGATTTGGGTTTGTTCCTAAACAATTTCTTCGATAGAGTTTTCCTAAATTGGCACATTTTCCCTAATTTCATCTAATATTTCTTTTATCCAATGTTCCACCGGGCCGCATCCCCACTCCTAGTCCCCCCATCCCCCTATCCCCGAAATATTTTTTACCTTTTTTTAAGTACTATATATATTTGCACTATCAATCCCATGTTGTCTCCCTACCGTCCCCAAATATAGGCCCTTGGTCCCCTTCTACCTAAAACATGTCTCCCCATTTTGAGACCCCTAAAACACTACTTTTTATCCAATCTTCCCTCACTCTAGGGCACATTGGGTACAATCACTGAATTGAGGAAGAATGATGACTTGTTTTGTTCATTTGTTAAATGTTGAATGTTGTGTGTTGTGTGCCTTGTATGAAATTGGGGACCTTCTTTCTTCTTGTTTTTGATGTTTTTCATTTTGATGGTGTTTGTAATGCAATTTAAATCTATATGAATGCAACTTTCTTTTTTGTATTTTCCTAATTTGTAAATGTGATCTAATTATCTACTTTACTAAAAATTAAATTTCTTTATGAATGTAAAATTAGGATGGCTTTTCCCTAATGCAATTTTCTCTGCTTTTGGTTTGTTCGAGTTTCAATTTTTATTCTAAATTAAACTCATGGAAGCAAAATGTATCTTATCTTAAAAATACTAGAGATGAAATATATTTCTAGTAAAGCAATAAAATTCTAATCTAACCAAGAGAAAATAACAATTTTACCTTACCAAGGGCAAGAGTATTTGGCAATTACCAATCTAACTACCTTTCCAAAGCAAATAATGAACCTATAAAGAAATGAGTGCCGCTAGTGCTTGGCTTATCTCCTCAACCCTCTTGCGCCTGCATTCCAAATTGTATCTTTCTCCTTTTGTGTTAGGTTTGGCCTGCAAATTGTTTATGTTAGCATCTCCTTTTGTTTTGTCGTCATCTTTGTTGTGGGCTTTGCTACTACAATTCTTGATGTAGGAATACCAAAAACCGTCCGGAAATCATTGGGCTGAAATGAAATGGTGACTGAATAGCCCATGTAGTTAATGGTGCTCTTATGTGTATACTAATTATAGTTCTTAACTATCGCTTCCAAGTAACTTTCAAAGTCTCTAGAATTGAAAAAAGGGCACTGTGCCGCTTTGTCTACCTGGGCAATGGTTAACGCTTTCTTGATTGGATAGTCTGTAGCCGTTTCCTACCACCATGCCTTGCATTCGTTGCCCATCAGACTCTCCCATGTTAAAGTTCCAGCTGTAATACTGTCTGCCACTTTTTCCTTTGTCCATTTTTCCACCTGCAACTTTGGCCCTGTAAATCAACTTTTTGCCTTTCCCACTACCGCCAATGCCCATCCTTTTCAACCTGAGAAAATAACAAAGCTTTGTTTCGATGTTTATTGGTATTAAATAACCCCAGTCGACGAATGGTACAGCTTGAGCTTTTCTAATTTTCTCCTGTCCTATGGAATGTTGTACGGACACACTTGCCAGATTACTTCTCGAGCTTCTTCCAAACCATACCTTGTGGGAATTTTGTACTTTCCACTTGGTTTTTTGTACGGTGTGATTGCCCCTTGATCGTACAGCAAAATCTGTGATATTTTTTGTACGGTGTCTTTGATCTCTCCTCGTATGGCTTTTTCACCCTTTGTTGCCCGTACAGTACTTTATTCTCACGCATACAAACTCCACGCCTTCCAAGTCATACGATTTTCTTGCCCCTGTTCTGTCATACGAGGCTTTCAACCACTTGTAATATGATTTCCTTGACTCCTCGTACAATCTTCTTCTCTCGTACAATAGTGCCTTCTTCCTTATGGTGTACAATCTGGGTTCTTTTGTTCTCCACTGGCTGCCATTTCTCCCGTACGGTGGTATCTTCTTCCTTATGGCGTACATTGCTTTTGTTTTTGTTACGTGTGAGGTACTTATTTTCCTTCCCAAATACTTGTACGATTTGATCACCCTTCACTTCGTTCTCCTTTGACCATAAGTTGTACAGGTGTAATTTACCCCTTTGCTGGTTTAACTTGTTGTCGATGCCTTAGCTTTGTATGTTGGTCATACGCCCTCCCTTGTGTCTTGTCGTACGATTGTTTTTCGTACGTCCTCCTTTACTCACCAATTTCCACACCCTTTGTTGTGAATGCCTCGACTTGTTCCGTCTTTGCTGGTTTAACTTGTTGTCGATGCCTTAGCTTTGTATGTTGGTCATACGCCCTCCCTTGTGTCTTGTCGTACGATTGTTTTTCGTACGTCCTCCTTTACTCACCAATTTCCACACCCTTTGTTGTGAATGCCTCGACTTGTTCCGTCTTTGCCATGTACGAGGATGCCTTTATTGAGTTACATACGATTTGATCTTTTACCCGAAAGACCTTCAATAACTTTAATTTAATATTGTCTTTTATTTTAATTTTTTGCATTTTAATATCTCTAGCTCTTTTAATTTTTTCTATCTCATTTTTTCAATTTTTGTTTTTTTCGATTCTTGTCATTTTCTCTCTCCTCTCCTTCATGTTTTCTAATCACACCTCTGACTTCATCGCCTTTTCGAACCCTTAACTCAAAGGCATAATGCTATTTACACATAAATGAAGGTCGTTTATAGCACTCTTCACAACAAGTGCCCATAAATTTTAAATCAAACCATTTATCTAGTAAGAGAGTGAGTCTTATACCATTGAGGCCCCCGTCGGCGTACCGTCCACCGTATTGTTGGTACCATGTAACGTTCTCACCATCCACTATTGGTGGCACGGCTGGGTTCGGCACAACCCGCCATAGTCCGTCCGTCGTCACCACCTTCGACATCTTCCTTTTTTTTTCTCTCATGTACTTGAGCAAGTTGTCTATGTATCCATCAACATGAGAAACAAAGGTGTCTTTTGTCATTATGATTGTCTTGGGGCACGGTCCCATCTTTTTCGCATACGCACTCCATTCCTCGTCATCCCACCATTCTTCTTTGTCACTTTCATTTTGTTCGTGTTCCCTCCTTTCTTTCGCAGCCTGCTCTTCTTTTTCTCTCTAGGCTTCCTCGTCAAGCTCTTTGGCTAAGTATCCCCTCCTTATGCCTTCATAGTGTCCATGATATTTCTAGTGACCACCTACCCTCTTCCAGAGAGCGAGTGTTCCGAACAAGGCATTAGTTAAATGCTTGTGCACTCGAGGCACTGTGATACCTTCTATTAGAAATGTTGTCATTGATGTCAAATATGCATGGACAAGATAGTCATCATTGTTGGAATATGTTGTCATTGATGTCGAACGCACGGAGTAATTAATGAAATCATTGATGTAATATTTGCCTGTTATAATAAGAGTGGTCTGATGTAATAAGAGTTGCCCATTATATCCGTTACATGTTGGAGAGTGTATGTTTAAATTAAAGATTTAAACATTGGAGGAGAAGACAAAAGGGAATAAGACAAAATCACTAGAGGACAATTTGGAGAAGAAGACAACAGTGAATAAGACAAAATCATTAGAGGACAATTTGGAGAAGAAGACAAAAGTGAATAAGACAAAATCACTAGAGGACAATTTGGAGAAGACAAAAGTGAATAAGACAAAATCACTAGAGGACAAAATTTGTTAAGGGAAGGGCTGCAATTTGTTTGTGAAGGGATTTTAGAAACAAAGAGACATATCCATCCACAAAAGACATATCTATTGAAAAGGTATAAGAGGTAAATAATAGGAACATTTGAAGGTGTGTGTGTAATGAATATTATATGAATAAGAGCAGACTGAGAAAGGGTTAAAGGGCAGAAATATGAAATCCATTTGAGATTCATATTGATGAAGATATGCTGCCATATATGAAGGTCAAATGCAAATACATATATGACAAATGTATATAAAAATTGAGAGTTGAACATAAAGAAAGATAGTGCAGTTTTAAAGTGAATTTATAGACCAGATTTGTGAAGGGATGTGATTGTTTGGAAAGTTGTGTTGTTTTGTTTTGAAAGGTTATGAACATTCACTTAAGTCACCTTGATCACAAGTTTGAAAGGAAACTTTGGGTGAACTTTTAAAGTGTGTGGAGTGTGGTGTGAAAGACATAGTGGTGTGAAAGACATAGAAGAATGTCATGGACACCAAACAAATGAAAAGCAAATTTTAAGAAGATTATTTGCAGATTTGTTAGTGAAAAGACATGATTGTTTAAATGGTTGTATCCATTTCAAGGGGCTGCATCCATTCATAGAATCACTAAAGACATAAAGGCAAGTGGAGAAGTTGTGTGTGAGGGTGAGAATGAGAATGTGAAATTAAAAAGCAGAGTTAAAGGACTTGTGTTAATTTTAAAGAAGCATCACATATCACAAAGAAGAATGAGAGTGTGAATGATTGTGAGTATGTAGATTATATAAGAAGAGCATGAGAAGATAGGATTGCAGTTTTGATGTGCAGAGTTTTTTTGTGAAGATATATTTCAGATTTGTGAAAAATATCATCATCTATTGGAGGGGTAAGACAAGAAGATAGATTGTATGTGTTGAGCAAATTTGCATGAAAAGAATGTAAGAGGAAAATGTGCATGAAGAGAATATAAGAGGCAGATTTGTATGTGAAAGAAAAGTGAATTCATCATATGCTGATTTATGTGAACATCATTCAAGAAAGATAAAATCAAGAGGAAGAGTGGTTGTATTGTCCATCATCCGTTGAAGAAGCAACATTGAAGGTGGAGCATTGTTCTTGAAGTTATTATTTTTGCTAAGTTGGTGCTTGGCAAGCGGGGGTTAGTGCTCCTTGTAGGTTGGTGCCTACTAAACTACAAAATTGGTGATTCAAGTAGGTTAGTGCGTACAATCTTTGTAATTTCATATTAAAACATAAAATACAATTGTTGGTGTCAACTTGATCATATTGTGTCTTATTGCATAGTTGATATTGTGTTGAAGTTTAAAAGTTGATAAAGTTGAGAGGGTAAAAGTTTGTTGATATACTGATTCAGCCCCCCTCTCCCCCCTCTCAGTAAATCTTTGTGCTCTTCACCTTCCACTCGCTTGTTGACGAGTCTTTCCTCTCCTCCACCACCTAGTGCACCCCAATCTTCTTCTGGTGCATAATGGCTTCCGTTTATACCCAAGTATTGTTCTTCCATGGCTTCATCCCTGTGTACAATCCAATCTTCCTTTGTTGCGTATCCGAGCATGTTGATCTCCACTAGTTCTCCCCATCTTTCCTTGTATGGTTTAAGCTTTGACCCGTTGATGGCATCTAGTAGGAGCATTTCGTCTAAATTTTCCAATTTTATTGCTCCATTATCACAAACTTCCCTGATTTTAAGAGGCCCTAACCAACGAACTTTGAAAGTCCTGAGCTTAATTTGGTTGTGACCATTATACTTCAAATTGACTAGCCTTGTCGGGAATTCATTCGCTGGACATATTTATCATGCCAGAATTTCCTCCTTTTCTACATCGCTTTCGTCGCCCACTATGCCATCACTCTCCATTTCTCAAGCTTGTTGAGCTGGAATAACCACTCCTTTAGGCTCTTTGTGTCACCCAGTCTGTTCTCAACCACTATCCTTAGGCTCGGCACCATGTACTCCACTGGCACTATTGCCTCTTGGTCGCACATCAACTGGAATGGTGTGTGCCTGATCATGACCTTGTACGTCATGCGATATGCCCATAGTATGACGGCTAATCTTTCCTCCTAGTCAACATCTTCCACGCCGCACAACTTGTGAATAATGGACACTAGTACTTTGTTTGCAGACTCTACTTGGTTGTTGGCTCTCGAGTAGTACGAACTTGACAAGTTGTGGAATATCTGAAACTCTGTCGTTATCAACCGTATGACATGGTTGACAAAGTGCCCCCCTCAATCACTAGTGACCTAGATTGCAATGTCATATTGTGTCACTATTTGTTCATAGATAAATCTTACCATAATTTGTGTGGTGTTCTATGCTAATGCTCAAGCCTCTACCTACTTCGTCAAGTATTTAATGGCCACGGCTTTGTACCGGCACTGATGCAATTCGCTCACTTTCAACGACCCAATAAAGTCTAGTCGCCAACATTCGAACATCTCTTGGGGTTGGGATGGAAACAGTGACTTATAGTCTCGCTTGAGATGCTTCCCCACTCTTTGGCATGTGTCACAGCTCGTCACCCACTCTCGAGAGTCCGTATGTACCATTGGCCACCATAATCCTGCCAAAAGAACTTACTTTGTTGTGGCATTGGGTCCCATGTGTCCTCCGTCTAGGCCTTCATGAGCCTCTTTTATTACACCTAGAATCTCTTCCTCCATCACACATCGCCTCAATATTTGATCTGGCCCCATCTTATATAGTAGTTCATTGATAAGTTGGAAGGTTTTGCTTTTTAGTATGATCTTCCTCCATTCGGCTGGCGGCATCTCCTTCAGAAATGTCAACACTGACAAGTACTCACCAATCTTCTCGTACCATGAAGGAAGTGTCGCAATCTGGCACAAGTGAGCGTCTAGAAAGTCTTTGTTTACTCCACCCTTAGCAAGTTTGCCAGACTGGATTCTTGAAAACTAGTCGGCGATCGCATGGCTTTTTCCTGAACATACGATGATTGGAAACTTGAATTCTTGCAGTAACAACCATCGACTTACTCTCCCTTGTATTATACGTTTGTTTACTACGTACATCAGGGCCTGGTGATCCACATATAACACGAATGATGTTGCAAGAGGTAGTGTCTAAACTTTTGCACCACGTCCACCATCCCTAGGGCATCTCTTTTCATCGTACTGTAGTTCCATTTTGCCTTTGACAACAAGCGACTGGTGAAGAATACTGGATGATCCAACCCTTGTACGCCCACTTGTGCCAATGTCGCTCTGATTGCATAATTTGAGGCATTGACGTGTACGTAAAACTCTTTGTTCCAGTTCGGGTACGCCAATATTGGTGAATTGATCAACCGTACCTTCAACTCATTGAATTCCTTCTCTTGCTTGTCCTTCCACACAAACGGTTGTCCTTTCCTCGTGAGTATGTCAAGTGGCTAGAAAATTTGTGCAAAGTTCTTGATGAACCTCTGATAATAGCCACGTGTCTGAGGAAGGATCTCACTCTGGTGATGTTCTGTGTGGCCTACATCTGTACAATGACGCTTATCTTGTCTGGGTTCGTCTTCAATCCGGCCTAACAGACAATGTGGCCCAACAGCTTTCCTTGCGATACCAAGAATCGACACTTCTTTGAATTCAGTGCTAGGCGTGTTGCCTTGCACCTCTCCATACATTCTCTGAGTGCTTTCAAATGCTTCTCCTTGTCACAGTAGATTGACCAATCGTCCAGAAATGCCTTAAAGTTGCAAACCAACATCTTGTCAAAAATGTGTAAGATGATTCTTTGAAAGGTGGATGGCGTGCTACATAACCCTAATGGCATTCGATTGTACACGTACACTCCGTCTTCGACCGCGAACATTGTCTTCAATTTATCTTCTTCAACGATGCTTATTTGGTTATATCTAGAGAACCCGTCCATAAATGAGTACATGTCTGGCTACCTCTTCCAGGATCATGTTGATGAAGGGGATTGGAAATGGGTCTTTGATTGTTACAGCGTTCAAGCACCAAAAGTCCACACATATCCAGATTTGCTCTGACTCCTTCAATGAGATGATGATTGGTGACACCCAATCACTAACTTCCACCTTGAATATGATGCTCGCTTCCAACATCTTCTCAATCTGGTCTTGTACCTTGCCGGCATAATTCGTGTTCATTCTATAGGGTCTCTTCCATACAGGTTGTACTCTCGATACGATAGGGATCCTGTGTACACACAATTTTGGTGGTATGCCTTTCAGATCTTTGTACGTCCACGCAAATGCATCCTTATATTCCATAAAAATCTTGAACGCCACCGCCTTTAGTACAGGGTCCTCGTCATCACCGACAAGGATTGTCTTAGGTTTGTTTTCCTCTCCGAGATTCACCTTCTTCAATCTTGGTTCCTCGTACTTAATTAACTACTTATGCTCAAACTTATGTGTTGGTGTGTCATCCAGTTTTGCTACTCCATCCTTGTACTCTTCATACTCTAATGGGAATGACCGGAAAATCGTACCTTTGTCTTCTTCTTCTTCTTCTATGTCCCCAACTTGTAACATGTTGCATTCCGAGTGGAATACTTCATAATCCTTCATTTTCCAGTGAAAATGGAAATTATCAATGAGCTTGTCTCATCTTCCGAGCAACTCTCGAGTTCAAGTATGCCCTCGTCATTCGGCACCATAGCTTTCCATCCTTTGTCCATATCTGACTCTCCCCCGTCTGATTCTAATCTAGAGGATGCCAACTCTTTGCTGACGGCTTGGCTTTTCAAGTCAATAACATAATCCCTCCTGTCGTTCTTGATTGAAAGTGTATTCCGCTTCCAGTTATGATTTTCCTTGGCAACAATAAGTCGTCCTCTCCCTAGCAGTGCGTTGTATGCCTTCTTCTCTAGAATGATGAAGAAAAAATTCAACAAGAACTGTTGTGCCGATAGTACTTTCTGCGCCATTAGTGTACCAGGAGGTTTGATGCCATGTTGATCAACGCCTACTAGATGAAATGTGGGGGGCCACAGAGTTGGCTTCCCCAAACACTTCCAGGTTTCCTCTAGTAGTACGTTCACTCCAGAGCCTTCGTTGAAAATGGTGTTGGAGAGTTCCCACCCCATGATCTCCATCTATACGATGGCAGACTTCGTCTCGATGTTCACTGTGAGTAGCATGGGGTCCAAGGCCTGTCCTATTGGCCAGTAATGCGTCGCAGCAGGTAGGACTGTTGATGTGAACTTTAGTGACCACACCAGCAGCGAGAATAAAGTAAGCCAGCGACTGCCCTATTCTCTCTTGATCAAAGGAAGTGATACGCGTACTAAGATTGCAAGAAAGTTCATCGCGTTCAACTCCAAAGGTTCTTTTGAAAGTGCGGAATAAGAAACAGGTTGGCTCGATGTGATTTGCTGGTATTTCAAGGGGACTTACGGAATTGTTCGGCAGCGAAGAAAGGAATTCAAATGCTCGAAAGATTTGTCTATGAAGTTCTTGTTTCCTGAACTAACTTGAAAGTACTGAATTTAAAATGCAGGGTTTAGAGAGCTCTAATCTACTCTAAGGCGTGGACATGGCGATCAATTCTCACAAGCTTCAACTAGGCTCTGCTTTGCCTCGCTTTGGACAGCCTCCACAGAACCGGTGCAATCTTCAAAGGAGTAGCTCAAGGTGTTCAGATCATAATTCAACGCGAAGACACCGTCACAACGACGCATACCAACGTGTGAATCACAAACGAAGTTAAGTCCATGATGTTCCAGTTGACCACGCAAGGCGAACTCACCATCAGCGAGCCCACTAGTGGTATGGATAGACGAAGTTTGCTCAAATTGAAGACCACATTCCACAACTAACATCTACTTGCATGAAATGAAAATTATACTACTTTGAACTATTTTATGCTACCATTTGAATTGGAAGGACGAAGAAACCTTGCTAGCTACTCACAACAAAGGCAAAGTTCACCATCAATGAAAAACTCTTTTATTGAGAGAGTGTTCACAACAATTTCTTACAAAGTTTTCAAAGGGAAAACTTTCCCTCTTCTTCAAACTACACTATCAATCTATGCTAAGCTACTTCTAAGTTGTTCCTCTACTCTAATTCTACTCTGATCTTCCCTACTGTCTACTTTCTAATGAGGTACAAATGAGGGGGACTCCCCCTTTATAGATGGCCAAGTCCAACGGACTCAGTTCCCTGTCAATTTGGATGGCCAGTTATTGCCACCTCAGCCTAAACAAGATTCACAGAAAAACCGCCACCAAGAGGTGGGGTAATAAATGAGCCATTAATGTCCATCATCTTTCCAGAAGATTCCAATCCAGAGACGCGTTCACACTGTTCTTTTTCTTGACTGCAGACTTGATCAAATAAATTCAACTATAGGCACGTTCTCGAACTAACTTCAAGGCGACAACCTCATTCTTTTGCTTGATGATGATTTTCAACACTTGGGTCTTCATCTTTTCTTTTGTCCTGGACTTAGAAATATTTTCTTGTCATCTTTTTCTCTGAGTTGAGTGCATGTTTGAGTCTTCAAGGAGAAACTCCAACACTTAGCCATTTCTCCCAACATTTTCCTTCATGATTTTATCACTTCAATTCATCGTGCTCTGGCCCCGGTGTGCATCCTACAAAACCAAAAAAAGAAGATCATCAGAACACTTTATAATATAAAATCACCTAACTTACCTAACATCCATATTATGACTGCCTAGATCCGAGTGATCTTTAGACCCAGTAGAGTTCATCGTTTTTCTCAAATTTCACTTCATCTTCAAATTTCTCGTGCCTTGGCCAGATTTTCCCCTTAGAAATTTCATCACAAATTACCCAAGCATCCGTCTTGAACATTTTTTTCTCATACTTAGAAACTTTTTTAATCCTATGCCTAGAAAATTCCATTCACCTAGCGTCCATCAAAAATCCTCATCTCAAAATTTCCAGCGGAGTGTGGAAAGCTTTGAAATCATTTCCTCGTTGCAAAAATTCAATACCCAAAAAAGTTTGCCTTCAGAAAATGTGAAATTCATGTGTCTACCGACGAACGGGTTCATTTTAATTTTTTAAAATTTCAACTTAGGAAAATAATTTTATCCAAGGTTTTATTCAGATTTCCAGGTGAGCGTATTTTTCCGTTTGCTTAATTCCATTCGCTGGTACTGACGAGATGGAGGGTGGCTAGCGAAATATCCAAGGTAACTTTGCATATTATAACTCCTTCTTCAAGGCGCATTAATGACTCCCAACTTCTAGCTTTCAACATTTAGAAAATCTTTCAAGTGTTCTCCCTCTTGTTAAGGTGCATATGATGCTTCACTCTTTAAGGCGCATTTGATACTTCACTCTTTGAGTTTTTCACGCCTTAGACAAAATTTCATGCACTCCAAGCTAAGGCGCAAATAGGGGTCACACTTCAAGTTTCACATACTTAGAATATTTTTATCTTTCCACAAGTCAAAGGTGCAGTCAAGGGGTTGAGGTTCAAATTTTCCATACTTAGCATATTTCCTAGCTCAATGCCTTGGAATCTTTCACTTTGCATGCATCATGCCTTGGAATCTCCACTTGCCTTCTAATACCTTGAGGGCGCATATGGCTAGGCAAGCTTCTAGTTTTCATAACTTAGAAAATTTCAAGACTTCCCTCCTTTGTTGGGCGCATTTTAAAGGGTGCACTTCAAATTTAAAACACTTAGAAAAAATTTCAAGTTCTTCTTCTCTTTCCAGGCGCATATGGAGGGGTCTTCTCCCAATTTTGCAACACTTTAGAACACTTTTAGCTTACATACTACCTTGGCAAGGTGGGGCGCATTTCACCCCTTATACTTTCATTTTCAACCACTTAGAAAATTTTCCATCTCTTCCTTGAAGCTGGGGTGCAAATGAGAGGGGCTACTTTCAATTTTCAACACTTAGAAATTTTACCCGACTTCCATTTGGCAAGGGCGCATTTAAGGTGTCCAACTTCAAGCTTAAATGCCTTAGAAAATTTTCAATCACCCTCTCTTCTCCTTGGGCGCAAATGGAGGGATGAACTTCAAATTTCACAGAGTTAGAAACTTTTTCAAATTTTTATGCAAGGTGAGGCGCATTTGAGGCCCTCTGCTTTTAATTTTCCACACTTAGGCAAATTTCATGGAGCCTCTCATGAGTCAAGGCACATTAAGGGGTGCCTCC